>PVKU01003532.1:138210-175877 GCA_004027475.1 Anoura caudifer | reverse complement strand
TTTCTTCATTTCACTTATTGTAGCCTCCATTTGTTCCTCTAATTTGCAACCAAAATCAACCAATTCTGTGAGCTTCCTAATCACCAGAGCTTTGAACTGTGCTTCTGATAGGCTGGCTACCAGTGCTATGAGCTCTGCATCTGATAGGTTGACCACCTCCTGGTCACTCAGATGAATTAGCTCTGGGGCCCCAGTCTGTTCTCCCTTTTGAGCCATCCTTGGTGTTGGTTTTTTTGTTTTTGTCTGGTCACAGCTGTTATGTAGTAAGGGGTGGAGCCTTAGGTGTTCACCAGGGTGGGGCAGCTCAGTTGCTGGGTTGCCATGGTGGATGTGGGGATGGGGTCCAAGAGGAAACAATGGTGCTTGCTCCACTCTCTGCCAGATTTCAGTCACTCCTGCCGCTTCCCCCAAGCAAACTGGACCCCTCTGGTGCTGATTCCTGGGTGGGAGGGCCTGCCCATGCCCCAGGACCCCGTAGGTTTCCCCAGTGAACTCTCCTGTGAGGCTGGGACTCCCTCCCGGCACCTTAACCCCTCCAGGTATTTTCAATGGGTGCTTTTAGGCTTCACTTCCCGGCGCTGGGGCCCTGCGTCCCGCAGTCTGTCTTGCTGCCTGTTTTGGCCTGGTTTATCTGAGCTCGAATGTGTGTCCGCGGTCCACCACCTTGTGCATCCTGCTTGGCCTCCTCGAGTTGGGCAGCGCCACCTGTGCGCCTGGAGTGACTGCGCACCTGGGACCACCACCGGTTTATCCCACCACGATCCAACTCTGTGGCCCAGACTCTGCTAGCCGCTGACTCCACCCCTCTTACTGGTCTGGATGAATCATTGTTGTTAGACTTCTGCACAATTCAATTTTCTCTCTGTCCTGGTTGGGTTTTCTTTTCTTTTCTTTTTTTTTTTTTTTTTGTTTCTGTATTTTTGTTGTCCTTAATCTTGGTTGTGAGAGGAGGTATAACGTGTCCAGCTACACCTCCATCTTGGCCGGAAGTCTGTCTCTTTCCACTTGCACCCGCAGGCCACTAGGATGCCTCCAGCCCGGGAGGTGGGTGGGGGAAGCGTAACATGCTGGATTTAAAGAATATTATCCAAAAGAAGAAACCCTCCTCCTTCTCAACATTTGTGTAGGCAAATAAGTAGGGACTCTCAGAGCGACTCCCCTGGCAAGCAGTGTACTACATACACATACTCGTTTCAGTGATGTCACTGCTTCAGATCATTCTTGGAACTTGTTTAGGAACTGCATTCAGAACTAGCTTACCGGATGCAAGAAACTAACTAGAATGCCTTTTATAGTTCTACTCATTTCGATTGCTTTTTTTAAAGCTCATCTCCAAATGACTTAACTGTTCTCAGTAATCAAATTCATCCTCACACAAAGATGAGAGCTATCATTGATAGTACCCAAGTCATAGCCTGTGTAATATAATATGGAAGCATTTCCTTTAGAAGAATTTCGGGAAGCATTGAGGCGTGGCAGCACCGTGGGAATGTGTGTAACCTCCCAGTGGGGCACTTGCAAGGGTTTGCAATCCTTTGGTTGCATAGGCTCTGGAGTGCTAATTTAAGTTTCATACCTGAAAATTGTACTTTGGTCCTATCTTTGAACCTGAGAGTACATCTGGTAACGTGTTCTCAGCATTTGAAGGTATAATTTGTGTGCTCTGGCATTGCTTTCAGTGTTCACTGCCTTAAAATCTAAGTTTTTTACTTTATTACTTTTTGGTTTAGAGGTCTAATTTGCTGGTTAAATTTACAGAGGGTATTCTCTTTTCATAGAGATTTATCAATGATCTATATTTGGCAGCATTGTAGGTCTGCCATGGGAGTGGGGATGGGCATAAATATGAGTTTCTTGCTCAAGGTCATGCAGTTGAAGATCACATTGGAGACCAAGATTCTTTCACTGGGCAGTTGATTAAATCTATCACTGTCTTTCCTTACCCACCAGTAAAAATGTAATATAAGAGTTCATCCATGTCATAGGGATGTCAGAAGAGTAAAATAATCTAGAGTTATTGTCTTAAAGTCTGATTTAATAGCTGTGTCATGCGTTCCATTGATCACTAAAATTTGATGGTGTCCTTGGTTAGTAAATGATATATTGACAGTTTTAAGTAAAAGATGTTTTCAAGGTTAGAATAAAATTGCTGAAATATTAGTGATGGTATTTTAGAGTCTGTACTTTCTGACTTTTCAGGTTTTGACTTTGGTTTATGTTAACAGTATTAATGGTTAAATTAATATGTAGGTGAGCACCTAGTAAAATATTTTTTAGTCATAGCATACATTCATTTCATGCTTTCTCTATGTCTGTTTTAGCCAAAGCCATACACTTGCTATCAAAAAATTATGCTGGAAGAATTGTAATGGAAAAACTGAACAGAAGGAAGCAGAAGGCACCGAGTGGTTACATTTTGCAAGTTGCAGTGAAGATCATACTGTGAAGATACACAAAATAAACAGAGGTGCACTGTAATGGACTTAATAACTACAAATATATAACATTGGTGTCTTAAAATATTTGTCATAGATAACCTGTCTTTACTTCATAATTTCATTGAGTTTCATTTGTAGGTTCTGTAGGAATAGTATTAATTTGGGTCACAGACCCTTTGAAATATGATGAAACCTTCAGACTCTTCATTCAGTATAGTTATATATGCAGACACCCAGAACCATGCCCATACTTTCAGGAATTCAGACCTGCATCCATGTGTTCCAAATAAGAACCTCCGCTCGCTCTTTATGACTGATCTTGCCTAGTCGTGTGCTTTTTGGGGCCTTCTCTTTTCATATGACCCTCTTTGGGACATTTCATTATTTATTACCTTCTTCAAAGGGAGGACATAGAAAATAGAGATAAAAGCCAGATTACTCAATTTTTATTTGAACAGTTTTTGTGTAAACAAAGAGACCACACACAAAGTGTAGTCTTGACCCCTTCTTCCCAGCATACACGAACCATTTTAGGAATTTGGCAGGCGGTAGGGACTTTGAATTGCAGTCAGCCATTTCTTTCATTTGTTAAAAATATTTAGATTCTTCTTTTAGGGTGTGACTTTAACTTGATAGACATGGGAGCTGAGAAGTTGAGTTCTGAATCATTTGATTTTATGTGAAGTTATAAGTAAGTCATGAGAGTGAAGGATGTCCTCCAGGGAGAATGAGTAGTAGAAGCAGAGGGAAGAAGGTGCTAGAAACAGAATGTTGGGTGTGCCAGCTGAGGTTTGGGAGGTGGGCACAGGAATTGGGTAGAGAGGGGTTAAGAGGGGGTGTGAGAGGTATTACAAAGACTGGTGTGAGAGAGGAGGTTTGCCCCAATTCTCTTAGAAAATGGAGTCATCTGGCAAATTGGTAGTTAAATGAATACTGTTCGCAATAAATGTGCTGAAAGATTGGAGATGAGGACTTTCCTAGTGCGAATTCATGCCATTATCTAAGATGATATCTTGCTTCCAAAAAACTTAAGTGGTATTTTGTCTAAATTGAGATTTTTAGATGAGTGCTATCTAGTATTTAGTCCAATATAAGTATAATGTGAGCTGCATATGTAATTTAAAAATTTCTAGTAGCCATATAAAAGTAAACATAATCAGGTAAAAATAATTATTTTAAAATATATTTTGTTGATTATGCTATTATAGTTGTCCCATTCCCCCCCTTTATTCCCCTCCACCCTGCACACCCCCTCCCACCCTAATTCCCCTCCTTTAGTTCATATCCATGGGTCATACATATAAGTTCCTTGGCTTCTACATTTCCTATGCTATTTTTAACCTCCGTTTGTCTATTTTCTACCTACTGTTTATACTACTACTCTGTATCTTTTCCCCCTCTCTCCCCTTGCCCTTACCCCACTGATAACCCTCCATGTGGTCTCCATTTCTGTTTCTGTTCCTGTTCTAGCTATTTGCTTAGTTTTTGTTTTGTTTTGTTTTTTACATTCAGTTATTAATAGCTGTGAGTTTGTTGTCATTTTACTGTTCATATTTTTGATCTTCTTTTTCTTAGGTAAGTCCCTTTAACATTTCATATAATAAGGGCTGGGTGATGATGAACTCCTTTAACTTGACCTTATCTGGGAAGCACTTTATCTGCCCTTTTATCCTAAATGATAGATTTCCTGGATAGAGTAATCTTGGATGTAGGTCCTTGCCTTTCATCACTTGGAATACTTCTTTCCAGCTGCTTCTTGCCTGTAAGGTCTCTTTTGAGAAATCAGCTGATAGTCTAATGGGAACTCCTTAGTAGGTAACTGTCTCCTTTTCTCTTGCTGCTTTTAAGATTCTTTCCTTCTCTTTCATCTTGGGTAACATAATTATGATGTGTGGTGGTGTGTTCCTTCTTTAGTCCAACTTCTTTGGGACTCTCTGAATGTACTGGACTCCCTGAAAGTCTATTTCCTCTGCCAGATTGGAGAAGTTGTCCTTCATTATTTTTTCAAAATAAGTTTTCAATTTCTTGGTCTTCCTCTTCTCTTTCTGGCACTCCTATGATTCAGATGTTGGAACATTTAAAGATGTCCTGGAGTTTCCTAAGCCTCTCCTTATTTTTTTGAATTCTTGTTTCTTCATTCTGTTCTGGTTGAATGTTTCTTTCTTTTTTCTGCTCCAAACCCTTGATTTGAGTCCTGGCTTCCTTCTTGTCACTGTTGGCTACCTGTAGATTTTTCTTTATTTCACATAATGTGACCTTCGTTGCCGCCTGGGTCTTTTTTGTGCTGTTGAAGTACCCAGTGAGTTATGGGAGCATCCTGATAACCAGTATTTTGAACTGTGCATGTGATAGGTTGGCTATCTCCTCGTCACTTAGTTGTATTTTTTCTGGAGCTTTGATCTGTTCTTTCATTTAGGCCTTTTTTTTTTTTTTTTTTTTTTTTTTTTTTTTTTTTTTTTTTTTTTTTTTTTTTTTTTTTTTTTTTTTTTTTTTTTTTTTTTTTTTTTTTTTTTTTGGTCTCGCAGGCCTGTTACTAGTAAGGGGCAGAGCCTTAGGTGTTCACCAGGGTTGGGCAACCCACGTGGCTGCGTTGTAATGCTGTATGTGGGGGAGGGGTCTCAGAGGGAGCAGTGCTGCTTCCGCTCTCTGCTAATTTTCAGTTACTTCCCCCACTACCCACATTCAAATTGGGCCCTTCTGGTGCTGATACCTGGGGGGGTGGGTGGGTGGGTTTGTGTGTGTTCCAGGACCCTGTGATCTCTCCAACAAACTCTCTTCTGAGGCTGGGAGTCATTCCTGCTGCCACCTCAACCCCCATAGGTATTTTCAGTCAGAGGCTTTGAGACTATTTCCCTCTGCTGGGACCCTGGGTTGCTCCCCAGTTGTTCCTCCCAGTTTATCTGCACGCGAATGTGGGACCATCTGCTCCACCAGCCGCCACCTTGACTGGTCTTCCAGCTGCCGCCTTGCTGTGAGTCCTCTCTGCCCTTCCTACCAGTCTGGATAAATGTTTCTTCTTTAACTCTTTGGTTGTCAGAATTCCATACAGTTCGATTTTCTGTCATTTCTGGTGGTTTTTTGTTTTTAAATTTGTTGTCCTTCTTTTGGTTGTGTGAGGAGGCATAGTGTGTCTACCTATACCTCTCAGTTAAAATTTGTTTTAACCCAATATATCCAAAGCAGTATCATTTCAACATATCATTATAAAAGATTTTTGATTATATTTTGTACAATAAAAAGTGCATATACGGGGGGACCCAGAAAACCCCAGAATTTATTTATAAAAAATTGTGTATTCTTACATGTTTAAACTTCAATCACCTTCATAGTACTCTCCATTTGATGTAATACACCTATCGAGATGTTTTTTTCACTGCTCAAAACAGTTTTTGAACTTGTCAGTGTTGATGCCTTTTAGTGCTTCTGCTGTTTTTTGTTTCACATCTTTCATATTGACAAAATCTTTCTCTTTGAGGACTTTTTTCACCTAGGGAAACCCAAAAAGTAATTTGGGATGAGATCAGAAGAATAGGGAAGGAGGGGCACAGGGTCATACCATTTTAGGTCAAAAACTGCTGAACACTCAGCACGGTGTTGGCAGGTGTGCTCCTAAATCACCCAGCATGAAATGGGCAAACATATTGGAAGAATCTTCAAAAAAAATTAACTGACGCTGAATGCAGCCTCTCACAACAATGCCAGCTGGTACACTGATACAGATGGGTTCCTAGAGCACTCACCTAGCGGGGGAAGCCTGTACTACAAGGAGTCTGCCCTTCAGAAGATAATTCCAGGATTTTGGGGGGTGCCCTTTTGTATTACACACTTACAGCCCATCTTCATTCTGACTGGCCATATTTCAGGTGCTCTGTAGCCTCATGTGGGTAGTGGCCATCATATTTATGGTTCTAGACGATTGAGTCTGTATGAACTTGTTTCTCAGGTGTGTGCGTGCGTGCATGTACCAAGGCAGTGAGCATCTGAGCTGCCCAACTTCAGATGTCAGGATGCCCTGAACTACTATTTCCTTGCTCATCAGCTGAAGGAGCTGAAACTTTAACCCCATTGGCACACAGGGATTTCTTTATCCCATATACGCTGGATTCCAGAGCAGATTCGGGGGACTTAGTCCTTTAGAGCCTCTTCTAGCACAGAACTTAACCCCTGAAGTTTCCCTGAAAGCAGGCCTAGTCTTGGAGAGACTGAGTTCGTGGTTGGTTCTTTTGTTAGTTCAGTTTATAGATGGACAGCTGTCCCAGTTTGTCCTAAAGCATCTTCCTTAGTCACCTGGGTAGTTCAGTTCAGTAAGTGTTCAGAGGTCTTGGGCAGTCTGCATGGCAATTTATTAGTGCACGTTGTAATTTTACACACGCAGGTCATAATCTGCTGAAGGAACACCCTTTGAACCATAGTGTAGTCATTCGTTATATCTAAAACAAAAAGGCAGTGTTAGACCTTTGCTCCAGAGGAGCCAAGGAATATTTTAGAATCTGCAAGCTGCCCTTCCCCATTGCCCCGGCTATCTCATTTCACTGCTTGGTTCACAGCACGAAGTTCAGATGGATGCCAAGCGGCAGCCTGAGCAGTTGCTGTCTTCTGTCCAATGCAAGTTCCCTAGATGTAGGAGAGGTGGTTGGGCTGCTGTTCCAAGTACATGGAGCCAAATCACTATCTTCCCAATAGCCTCAGGGGAAGAAGCAGAGTTGGATGTTGATGCCAAGGGGTGAATGTGGGAATTAGAGGGAGACTGCAAATTCAGGAATGAAATAAAAGGGCAGACTCACTCTCTTTTAAATTAGAAATCCTGGGTTGTCTCTAGAAAACCCATCATAGAAAATCTTGGGCTGTCTGTAACAGGAGTGCAAGGGCTTCTACACCAACTTTTGTACCAATTTTATGTATTTCTAGGTGAGGGTTGGAACCTGGCCTTAAGGAATCAGAAACGTGTTTGAATCCTGTCTCACACTGTCTATACCTGAGTGTAAGCTTTACCCCTCATCTCTGTAAATGGAGGTCATATTAGTGGTTCAGTCTGAGGAAGATGCAAAATGTTCTTTCTGGAGTATGCAGGATGGCTGTTTTCTCTCTCAAAAGGAATCAAGGTAGGGAGACTTCTTAGTGTGACCAGGGGACTCAGGCTTTTTCCTTGCTGCCTGCCATCGTCGGGGTGTGGCTTCCTCACTGTCCAGAGGGGCTGCTTGGCCTCTTGCCATGATTTCTGTAGCCAAGCCAGCAGAAAGAAGGAAGGCATAGGAAAAGGCTTGCCCCCAACTTTAAGAAAACTTGGAAGTCCACACAGTTCTGCTTAATCTCCATGGCCAGAATTTAATTTGTGGCCCTATCTCAAGAGAAACAGGGAAATGAAATAAATATAATTGCAGGTCATAATGTGCTTGGCTGAGAAGTGAGGTGCTTTATTCTGGAAGGTAGAACAAATGTTAGTCTCATTTTATGAAAAATAACCACCTTGTAGGGATTTTTTGAGGAATAAATGAGCCAATACATGAAAAGCACTAGCCCAGGGCCTGGATATATAGAGATGCTACTAATAGGTAATTGTTATTTTATAATGAAAGCTCAGCCCATATTGCCTCCCTGGGGCCTTTCTTAATTCCTTTTTCAGGTATTCTTTTCTTTCGCTGAATTCCATAGTATTTTATTCTCATTTTCTTTTATGGCATTTCTTATTCCTATCTTTTATTTATGTATCTTTTAAGCTGTGTTGATTAGATGCCTTTTCTGGTAAGAAAGTTTGTCTCAGAATGATACAAGGAATTATTGACTCACATAACTGAAAAAAATCCAGTGGTAGGTCAAATTTCAGGTATCATTTGATTAGGGCACGGTTGCCCTTTCTCTGATTCGCTCAGCTTTGCCCTCTGCATGGGTCAGCTTTCCTCTAAAAATGCCCTCCTTCATGGATGAAAGCAGCCCCTGAGGTGACAGATTTCTTCTCTCATACCATTAAAGTCCCTATCATTACTCTGACCTGAATGTCCTGAACTAATCATGGCGGGCAGGAGAAAAATCACACATTGAGTGCCCGTCTGATGTAGCAATAGCAGCAGCCATGAGTCTATTATGGAGCTGGAGGGAGGGTCCTTCCCATTTTAACCACATTGCTGCTCCACATACGGTGTTTTTCCAAAGCAAAATCAAGAGCAGGCAACACACGAAAGCCCGCTAAAGCCTAAACATCTGGGCGTCAGATTTGTTCACAGCATCTAGCTCAGCGTGTTGTCCAATATTTAGTGAATTCAAGGATAGGTTTGACAATATAGATGGCTGGCTGGCGGAGAAAGCATTCTCCAGTGTAATCCACCAGTTGGTAGAGTGATTGTCAGATCCTTTCCCTATCTTGGTGGCATAAAGGGGCAGGGTGCAAAGAGCAGGAGGAAGGAGTCAACCAGAAGGGACCCAGAAGAGGGTGGCCTGGCCCAGAGGAGCTTCTCTTGAATCAACACAGGAAGAAGCCGGTCCCCCAGAAAAACAAACTCAGGAAGGTCCTGCTCTGGGCCCACCCACCTCTCTTGCAGTCTGCCTAGTACTGGTGGGGTTTTCTTGTTTTGAACATGACAAGTTTAGATATAATGGAGCCTTGTTCCCAACCATGTCGTGATTCCAAGCTGCCCTTTGAGCTTCTATTCACAGAGAAGGTCTCTTATCACTCTAGGGGAGGGAGTGTCCTGGGGTTTCTGATCTTTCTTTCCACTGCCCTGGAGTTGTTGCTACCATAGATTGTACTCTGCTAGGCTTTGGAGAAAAACCGGGCCCTATTGCTGTCTCTCATTACTTCCTGCTTGGCAGGCCCTCTTCTGATTTCTCAGCTACCAGAATATCTTGGTCAGCAGATTCTCATTATTAGGGAGGTATTCATTTCACCCTAGCAGGAAGTACTAAGTTAATTTTGTTATCCAAGCCAAATGCAGCCTCCTCGGAAACACCCCCCCCCCCCCCATCCCAACTTCTGGGCGGGGAAATTTGATGCAGCATAATTGCAGCCCTCAGCTACTTCCATGGTCATGAGGCCTGGGGGCTTAAGCCAGTGGTAACACCTCTACCGTTCCTTACTTTTTAAGACTTGGCCATTACAATGGACTGTTACCCCACTGAGATACTTAACTACCTAACCAGCAAGTTCGATAATCGTAATGTCTTTCAGCCTTAGGTACTGCCAAGGCACTTTTTTCTGGTGCTCCTCCCACCTCTGTACCTTCTCTCCCATCCGTGGGGCATGGAGGCATGTGACCCTTAAATGTCACTACACCTCCCAGCTCTGCCCTCTCTCTGAACATTCCAGAACTCGTGGGGTGACCCCTCCCATAAATTGTGTCTCCAACCCTGAATGCTTTCCTTCCTGAGCCCTGGGCCTGAATCTCCACTTAGGCATCCTGATTCGAGCTTCACACTGTCTCCCTATGCCTGAGCCTCCTGCCTCCCTGCATCCACCCTGTCACCCAGTCTGACAGCTCCAAGTCACCCTGAGCCAGTTCTCATCAGTCACCTTTGTGGCTGAATTCCATCACTTCTGCACCATCTGGGGCTCTGACCAGGCCCTCATTGCTCTTCGCCAGGCCTCCTGCCTGGCCTCTGGTGGTCAGCGCTGCCTGCAGCCTCCCCACACCCATGCCTCTCCTCAGTGCTGCCAGGGGCATCAGACACAAGGCTGACACAGCCACTGGAATCTTCCTGCACTGCAGTCTGCCTCACTCCCTTCCCTCATTCCGCGTGCCCACTCCTCATCCCCACACAACTGCAGCCTATGCGCCTGCCTCTTCTAAGTTCTGCTTCTGGGATTTTTGAGACTTTTGCACCTCCATACCTTTGCACGTGGGTGCTGCCCTCCCCACCACCCCACCTTCCAGGACGCTCTGGAAGCCCAGGAAGGGGAGGCTTTCACCCCCTCAGCCTCAACCTTTGCTGAACGGCCCTTTCAGCAGCACTCCGCAGTGTAGAGGGGTGATCTGACTACAGACCCATCTCCTTCATGTCCTGGGTGCCTCTCAGGCCCAGAGGCTGCCTTTTGGACTGTTGTGTTCCCAGCACCTCCCATGTTCCTGGCAGGGAGCAGCTGTCCAGTGAACACTGAATGAATACCCCTGACAAGGCCTGTTTTCATCTTCAGTGATTCAGGGCTGGACAGTTGCCAGAAGTTGTAGCTGGTTTCTATGCCCCCACTTCTCCCAGCCTCACCCAGCCTGCTCAGACCTGTTAGACAGTTTGCCCAAGTCATCTACTTGCTTAACATTTTTCAGAATAAAAATCCAGTCCCTTATCCTGGCTTAAGGCCTTTCAAAGCCTGCCCCCAAACCTGCCCTGCTTTCTTCCTTGACCAGCACAGCCTAACTCAGAGCCACTCAATGAACTTTTGCCAAGAGAATGAGTGAATGAATGAAAGAATACATGAGTGAATGGCTTATATATAGGGAGACTCTCACAAATGGAGCCCATTGCTAGGAGACAGGATCCTGAGTGTGGAACCAGGCTCAGTGGACTGGAACAGGGATGAAGCCTCACCAAGGGGAAGGGATTTGAAGTAGAAAATAGGGCTGATTCTCCTGTCTGGCCCCTGGGCACATAGTTTTTGTGGTTCTATGAAAACTCAGGTAAGACAGGGCTGTAGTAGGAGCTGAAGAGCTGCTTCCTCACAAAGCTGTAAACTGGGTGCAGAAACAAGTCACCTGGGACCTCAGCATGGACCAACTCAGGGTCCTCTGAGCCCCAGGCCCAGCAGCTGGCCCAGGCAAAAAGACAGTGGCTGTTCTTTAGCACAGGACACCGGAGTTCATTGAGTGATGAACTCATGTAAGACATTCGTTGATGGGTGCTGCAGGGTCCACTTCAGGCAAGGTGAGAGCAAGCAATCCGACTCCTGACAGGCTCTTTCTGGCAGAAGAGGACCAGGGAATCTTGGTGCCAATTACAGGCTCAGACTGTTGGTCTCCCTGCACACCTACTACTCTTCCCTTTTTCACAGGCTCACTGCTGTGGCCCCAGTCGAAGGCTTCCTCTTTGGGGGTACTTCCCTGGACTCTGGTCAGAAGTAACTCCCTCTGGTGCAATCCTCACCCACATCCTGAAGCAGTGGTAGGGCACTCAACCCACATGGCCTTATGGCTGGATATTCAATTGTTTATTTCCCTACATGGCTGTTGGCCAGTATCTTTACACCCTTTTGAGCACAGGGTAGAGTCAAGGGCTTAGATATTTCTTGACTCAATTGTAGTTCAGTGATTATTTTTAAATGACCTTCAAGAGTTTTGCACTGTCATCAAAGGACACAACAGTGAAAAGGCAACCTACAGAATGGGAGAAGATTTCAAATCATACATCTGATGAGAGGTTATTATCCAGAATACATTAGAACTTGTACAACTCAACAATAAAAATAAACTGGAAAAATGGGCAAAGAAGTTGAACAGACATTTCTCCAAAGATGTGCAAATGGCCATTAAGTGCAGGAAAAGATGCTCAACATCACTAACATTAGGGAAATGAAAATCAAACAAAGTGAGATGCCACCTCACACCCAGTAAGGTAGCTCCTATCAAACAGAAACAGAGTAAGAGTTTAGAGAAATCGATTTCCTTGTACATTGTTGGTGGGATTGTAAAATGGTATGGCTATGGGAAACAGTATGGCAGTTCCACAAAAATTAAAAATAGATTTATTGTATAATCCAACAATCCCATTTCTGGCATGCCCCCAAAGGAACTGAGATGTCTGTACACCCACTTTCATGGCAGCATTAGCCACAATAGCCAAGAGGCAGAAGTAACCCCCCAAGTGTTCATCAGTGGGTGAGTGGATCAACAATGGGCTATCAGCCTGAAAGGAGAGAAGTCCTGTCACATGCTACACCATGGATGAACCTAGAAGACATTATGCTAAGTGAACTAAAGCAGTTACAAAAAGATAAACAGCATGGTTCTACTTTTAAGAGGTACCTAGAGCAGCCAGATTCAGAGAGACAGAAAACAGAATGGTGGTTGCCAAAGGCCAGGGAGGAGAAGAGGAAGAGTTGAAAGATGGGAAGGGTTTTGGAGATTGGCTTCACAACAGTGTGAATGTGCCTAACACCACTGAGCTCCATGCGCTTAAAAATGGCTAAGGTAGTAAATTTTATGATACGTGTATTTACCACAATTAAACACTTAAAGAGAGTTCTGACTTGTCCTGTTCAGATTGTTCACTAGCCGAGCTTATCCTAAAGTGGCACCCTGTGGATTTGGGGTTTGGTACTTGGCCACAGAATGCCTCCAGGAGAAGTACCTTACATGCCCAGGAAAATGACCTAGGCACTCACTCAGAGCGCAGTTCATGGACTGGAGAGTCCACATCACCCAGGCTAGTTAGAAAACAGAACCTTGGGCCCCATCCCAAACTTAAGGAATCAGAATCTGCATTTTAGTAGACTTCCAGGTGATTTGTGCAGGTTAATGCTGGAAAAGGCTGTCCTAAAGGAAAGTCTCTCTGGGAGGTTGGACATTAAAATGGGTTGAGGGCCCACACAGTAACGGGGATTCTGGGAGGAGCTAGCCCTGCCCCTCTCCCAATTTAGGGATGGGGAAACAGGCCCTGAGAACCACAGTGGCAGCAGAAGTTGCTGGACACACCTAGTTGGGCTCTGTGGACTGACTTCTCAGGTACTAGCTCATCTATTCTGTGAGCCGTTGAGAAAGTTACCGACGTTGCCTTAGCTCCCCCACCTGTCAGAGCCACCTCATATATCTGCTTATTTAATTGTTGCATCATCATTAGTACAGATAAGAGTGTACATGTGACCAGTGCAGTGTCTGGAACACAGGAGCGACTCCTTAACACTAGCTTTTATTGTTACCCAAAGTCATGTTTGCAGGAGGAAGTGCAGTGGACGGGGGCCAAGGTTCCTGCTGCAAGTGTGGTTAGAACGTATCCAGAAGGGGATGGGTTGGGATGGGTGGTGACGCATGGGGAGGAAGGGCCTGGGGATTAAGCAGTGAGCCAGCGAAGCTGGGGTAGTCTGGGCAGGGGCTGCAGAGGCCCAGGGGCACCCCATACCAGCTCTAGTAGGGTAGCCCCCAAAGCACCCTTTTTCAGTCCTGGTACGTGAGGTGGGGGGCTGGGCCTCTACCAGCCAGGGGTGGTAGGGCTGTTGACAGTCCAAGGCACTCACGGTGGGCCACCAAATGGCAGAATCCTCCGGGTGCTTTTCAAACAGGCAGAGGACTCTGCCGCATGCATTCTCATGTCACTCATTCCACTGCGCGTGCGGCCCACGCACAGCACCACCGTGGGCCTGGCTGCAGTGTATGCGATGAGTTTTTTCTTTCTTTCTTTCTTTTTTTTTTTTTTTTTGAGGTGGGCGCCCTTTTCACCTGGTGCCACTGCGGTATGCTTCGAGAAACTTGGGTTCCCCAGGCAGCCCACATCTGAATCCCTTACTTAGGACACTCTTCCCTCACTTGGTTCCGCACCGTGCACCTCGCGAGGATCCCCAGTACCTGGTCCCCTTTCACTCTATTCCCCTAGGCGGGTCCAGTACCTGGGATAGCACCTGAGGGCCCCCTAGTTTATACCTGGGCCCCAATACTTGCACCTGCGCCCCAGCCCCAGGGCCCGGCACAGCATTTCCCGAACATGGGTTTGGCCTGCCCCTCCCTACTTGACGCAGTGGTGTCCAGGGACAGAGCCGCTCTGCCCGGCACCCTCCCCTTCCCCTGCATCCCGGATGTAGGCGCAAGGGCGGAGCAGAATAGGCACTCTTGTCCCGGTCGCCTCCTAGCCACCGGGCTCGCGCAGCCGCGGAAACTTTATCAACTAACCTCTTGAATCCCCAATCTTTTTCTTCCTCCATCTTTTGCTCAGCTGCATTCTCAGAAACGCTGAGCAAACGTTCCTCCGGGGAGCGCCAACGGGGGAAGTCTTCCTTGCAAACGCCCTTCCCCGCACACTAGGGTCCCACCACGGAGAGTGACGGTCCCAGGAGCTGTGAGGAGCTCTGCCCGGGAGAATCGGGCGATGAGGATTGTCAGAGGATGCTGAGCAGGAAAATGCAATTTGTTGCTTCTTCAACCAGTTTTGCCATGGGTCCATAGATAAAGGAGAACGTAGCATTCCAAGGGTTCCGGGGCATCTGTGTGGGCTGCGTGCGGAAGCCGTTCCAAGCGACAACACAAACGGGCATTCTCTCCCCCAACCCCGGGTGGAAAAGGGGCAGGAAAGAAGAGAATGGTGGCTGGTTCGATTCTGACTCAGGGCACAGGCCTGAGTTGCTGGCCAGGTCCCCAGTAGGGGGCGCATGAGAGGCAACCAGTTGGTGTATCTCTCGCACTGGTCTGTCTCCCTCCCCTCTCAAAATCTTAAAAAAAAAAAAAAAAGAAGAAGAAGAAGAAGAAGTGAAACTTCTTGTAATACTGCGCGCGCGTGCGCGCGCCTGTGTGCTGCCCAGTCCAACCCAGCAGGTTTCCAGATGCGCCGCCCCTGGGCCCCGGTGTCAATGCGGGGCGGGGAGGCGTGGCCCGGGGCGTGGTGAGGCGGAGTGCGTGTGGGCTGGCTTTCACTCCGGCCTGGCTGGCCCGGACAACGCAGCAGGCAGGCTTGGGTCATGGCTGGCGGGAAGGAGCAGCCGGGGGCCGAACTGCTGGCTTTCCCTCCGTTCCCTCACTCGAGCACGCAGTCACTCTCCAACGGCTATGGCCCACGCGGCCTGAGTGAGCTGCGGGTGCGAGAATTCGGCCGCCTGGCAGGTGAGAGCGGCAGGGGGCACCTGCTCCGGGCTGTCCGGGCAGCGTGGGTGGCTTGCGGTTCTTAAGGAGCTTTCTACACCAGGTGGTAAAGACGTTACCTCATTTGGGGCTCATTTTGTTGGGAAAACCTGGAGGGACCTGTTCACGCCGATTCATGGACACGGCTCCCTGAGGTCCCGCCTGCAGCTCCGAGACTTTTTGCTCTCTTGCTCCTTAGACTTTCCAGTGGTTTAGGACCAACCTAGACTTTTTTCACCTGTCCCCATCCTCCGCGAACAGGGCTTAAAATTCTGCCTTCGGGAGTGCCGACTCTAAAGGTCCAACTGGGACTGGGGTTGTAAAATGCAAGAATGTCCAGTGGCCCAAGCTGTTTTGTTGCTGGTCTGGACACAGCAGTGGTGTGTAGGTGATCAGTGATCAGTGCGGCTGGCGCTACTCCGCTAAGGCCGTCAGGCAGAGTCCAGCACCCGCCCCCTCGTCCCGTTACGCCCCGCCCCCGAGACTGCATTCCAGGCTGCTGAGAGGGCTGACCAGCAGCTTTTATTATTTTCGAAACCTCATTTTTCTCATTTTAAAACAATGCCTCCGAACTCTAGCTCGCTGGGCCCTTGAAGAATTAGCAAATTGTAAAATTTGAGCGTTGAGTACAAGATGAGCCTGTCCATTGGACATGAGAATGGGGATCGATCACGTCGTGCTTCTAAGTTCCAAAAGGTGGAACAGTTCGGTTAACTTTGAAATCAACCTGGATCTGGCCCTGTGGCAGTTCCTAGCCCATTAATGCAAGGCGGGAGCCCCACCGTGCCCCGCACAGAGTAGGACTGACCCTTTAGCCAGAAAAGTTGTGAGAGGGGCTTCCATGAGCCTTAAGAACAGCGTGCCAAGAGAGGGGACGGTCCTCAGGTTAAGTGGCAGGTCAAGGTGCGGGCAGTTGGATTTGAAGTGCATTTATTGTCTTGATGAACAATCACCGTTACTTCACCGTGTAAAATGAGCTCCCTTGTATAATGCACACCCATGTTTTGGGCCCAAACTTTCAGGAAAAATATCTTTTGTTTTAATTCTTTAATTTTATTTGTTTGTTTGTTTGTTTGTTTATATTTAGAAACAAAACTGATGATCGTATTCCAGGACATTAGTTTGCGTATGGATACCACTATTACTTTCTAGAGTTAACACTCTAAATAGAAGAATGAAAAACATGTATATAGATATGGAATTAGTACTCCCCATGTAGAGTGCATGCTTTTTTTGCTCAAAATTTTGAGGGAAAAATAAGTGTACGCATTATACATGAGAAAATACGGTAATTGGTGACTGCTCCCTGTTGGTGGCAGAACAGCCACCATGATTTACATTTCATTAATCAGGTAGCTGATTCCAGCTCTTTGGGCTATTTCCTTATGTTTCAGTTAGTGACTCTTTTTGAGCGGTTGTGGCCTCCTCTATGGGGGTCCCCTGTCTGTGGCTAAGTGGGGAGGCTCAGGAGGATGGGACCTACTGGCTGGCATGCTCTACCCTATTCTTCATAGTGGCACATTCACCTGCAGGAGACAGCCCTTGTCCCTCAGTCTCCACGTCCTCTCCCTGAACTTTTTTTTATTGTAGAGACTTCCTACCCACAGAAATAGATACGAAGAACACCCACAGGTGCAGAAGGAGGGAGGGAGGTTTCCCATTCTTTTGAAGCAAGTCCCAGAAGCTGTAATCATCCAGTCCATAATTATTTTAGCACCTTAGTCCCCTAATCTCTTCCAGCTCTGATCCCTCACACCACCATTGACTGAACCCTCAACACCCGCCCTGGGAAAGTACAGCTGTGTTCTCTGGGCACCTCCTTGCTTTACTCTTATCCTTTAATGAGCAGCACCTTTCCCCTGCAATGTATAATTTAGATGTGATAGCCAGGATTTCAGGCTGGGCTTCAGGTCCTCTCTAACATCTACCACTACAGCACTACAGGTGCTCCTCCTCTTACCATGGGGTTACCTCTGGATAAACACATCATAAACTGAAAATATCCTAAGCCAAAAATACATTTAATACCCCTACCACACATCATAGCTTCCTGGCCTACCTTAACTGTGCTCAGAACACTTGCATTAACCTACAGTGGGGCAAAATCACCTAACACAACGAGTACACTGGAGCATGAGTTGTTTACCTTCATGAAGGCGTGGCTGTCTGGGAGGCGTGGCTGTCTGGGAGCCGTGGCTTGCTGCCACTGCCGAGTATCACAAGAGAAGATCGCACTGCATATTGTTAGACCATGAAAAAGTCAAAATTCAAGGACAATTTCTGCTGAATGTGTATTGCTTTCATACCATCATAAACTCAAAAAATTGTAAGTCAAGCCATCAAAAGTTGAGGATTGTCTGTTGCTGTGGTAGTGTTGCATGCATCCTTATTTATTTATCTATTTCATGTAAGTTCCCAGCATTTTCTCTACATTATGGTTGAAGTAGGCATTGGTGGACTAAACTCACCCCTCCTACCACCAGGAGTCTTGGAACATATCCACCCTTTTCCCCCCTCACAGGGCAGGGAAAAACAAAACAACATAACTTTTAATTCCTCTTCCTTCTCCCTCACCTCATAGATTTTCTGCAGGTTTGTGAATTTGTCTGGGTAAGTGGTGTCCCTGGATAATTAAATGAATGGTCAGAACCTTGGACTAGGCAATGGTTTCTTATGACACTAAAAGTATAAGCAACAATAACAACAAAAATAGACAAATTGTACTCCATCAATATTAAAACTTCAGTGCTTCAATGGATACATTAAAAAAAAATGAAACAACACCCCAGTGATTGGGAGAAAAGTTGTGCACAAATAGTCATAGTGGCATTATTTATAATAGGGAAAAAAGTGGGAACAACCCAAATGTTCATCAGCCAATGAATGGATAAACAAAAATACTATGTTCATACAATGGCATACTATTCAGTCATAAAAACGAATGAAGTTCTGATACAGGCTTGAATATGGATGCACCTAGAGAATATTATGCTAAGGGAAAGAAAGCAGACACAAAAGAATATTTTGTATGATTTCATTCATATAAAATGTCCAGAATAGGCAAATATGGAGACACAGAATAGATTAGTGGTTGCTAGGGCTGGAACTGGGAGTGACTGGTAGTGTGTATAGGGTCTCTTTTGGGGATGAAAGAAAATTTCTAAAATTAGTTTTGATGGTTGCACAACTTTATGAATATACTAAAACCACTAAACTGTATACTTTAAAAGGGTGACTTGTAGGCTGTGGGAATAATATCTCAATGAAGCTGCTATAAAATAAACAAAGCCCATCCTGCAGAGAAAAAAATACTTGTTAAGTGAAGGAAAGAATGAATAAATCTATTTACCTAGTATTCTCTTGAAAATGTACCACCGAGTTTGCTCCATGTCAGTACTTTGACAGTGCCAGACGGGTGTACAATAATTCTTCATTCTAAATGCATGGTGATGATCATTCAGTTCATTTCTGATTTTTTTGCTATGGCTGACAATGCTGCATTGAATATCCTCATAGAAAGGCCATTTCACAAAAGCACGGTTGTTTATAAGATCAATTCCTAGAAGAATAATTCTGGGTCAAGGAGAGTTTGCATTTTAAAGTGATACCAATATTGCCCAATTGCTGTCCATGAAGAAGTTGTACCAATTTGCCCTCCTCCCAGCCATATGCCATTGGGCCTATTTCCCCACACCTTCACCCACCCAGTGACTTATCACCACCCTTTTGATCTTGGCCACCTGGTGGGTAAACTTCGATATCTTACTCTCATTAAGAAGCACAAATCGAGAGATCGAGAGGTATGATTGGTGTGATGTCATGTCTAAATGCATCAAATGGGCACTGCCCAAGCTCACACAAACCAGCGCTAGGTAAAATGCGTGGAAAACCTCTGAAAATGAACCACAGCTTTATTTTCTGCTTTTTTCCAGGAACCGTCTACCTTGACCACGCAGGAGCCACCTTGTTCGCCCAGAGCCAGCTTGCTAGCTTCACTCAGGATCTCATGGAAAATGTTTATGGTAAAGAAAAACACATCATCACTGATTTTTGCATTGAACATTAGCCAACTACATTCAGCTAATATATCTCTGCTTAATAAATGCCAGGTTAATAGAATGGGGCTGAGCCCAACACCCAAAGCTAAATAAGCGCAATGAAGAGGGGACCAGGCAAACACATGTCATTCCTCATAACATGCGTGCTGCTGGGGCAGGCAAACTGGCTCAGGGACACATGGGTGACTTCTGGAATAAGGGGTCAGCGTCAAAGAGGGCACCGAGGTACGAGGTGCTGTATCTGGTGGTGGGATGACTCCGTACCACCGGCACTCTGCAGAGAGTGGGACAGCAGGAGGAATGTTCATTCATTCATTCATTCATTCACTCCATAAATATTTGTTCAGCCACTCTGGGGTTGGGGCATGGTACAAATGGCAACAGAGTCCCTGCCTTTGTGGACTCTGGACTCTGGTCGAGTCAAGGCAAGACTTTAATGAAGCGATCTCCAAATAAATGTAGGTTACCAATTCCGTGAAGGCCTCTGGTGCCGTGGGGGTCTGGATCTGCAGAGTGACAGTGGGGTGGCAGTGTGAGTGTCAGGGAAATTTCCTTAGGAGTGGGGTTGATGCCAGCACTCACTGGGAAGAGAGTCAGGAGAAGGGCATTCCAGGCAGAGGGAACAGCATGAGCCAAGCCCCTTCTGTGGTTTCAGAAACCAGCCCAGGAACTCAGAGGGAGGGGAAGGGAGCGGTGCAAGTGTGCATGGAGAGGTTGGGTGGCACCTGATAGGTGCCGTGTAGAGTTTTATCTTTATTCTAGAAACAATGGCCAGTCACTGAGGGCATCAATCAGCAGCATAAGGGGATCAGGAGGTAACTTTGGAAAGGGAGTTTGAAATGCCAGTAGAAGCCGCTGCAACAGTGGTGATGATAATAGCAATGAATGGTAACTGTACTGAGCGCTCCTGGCACTGCAGGTCCTGTTCCAGTGCTTCAGCTGTGTTACCTCTCCAGCCTCCGGACAAGCTAGGGCACAGGTTCTGTTATCACCCCTGTTGTACAAGTGAGGAAATGGCCCCCAAGAGAGCAGATAATTACCCTCAGCTGGGGGGAGGGGGGGTTGAGTTTCTAGGCAGTTTGGCTCCAGGGTGCAAGCCCTTAGCCTCCACCAGATGCCCCAGATCACGACATCTTGTCCTGCCACACTAAGGCTCTGGTAGCCAGCAGATACTTACAGCTGGGGAACAGTCTCCAGGCAAGATGCCCATGAGGCACTTTATCTTGACTTTAATCCATGGTTCTCAAAGAGACCTGCAATTCTGTTTCCTGGACCTGTGTAAGAGTCCTAGTGGTGGGAAAGGGGCTGACTGGAGAGATGATGCAGGGGTCCTGGTGACACAGGGCTACAAACCAAGGTGATGAAAGGCAACCTGGGCAAGTTGCAGGTTACTGGCTGACATGGAAAAGGAACATTGGTAGCTTCAATGGTCAAACATCCAGAGTACCTTGAGGAAACCGAAACAAAAACCCCAAAGCAGAAAATCACAAGATTTGCCTTAACGTGGACTTGTGGTCTTGCTCCTGGGAATGCTGGTGACCAGGCCTGGCAGGACAGGTCCTCCGAAAGGTCTGTGTTCCCATCTGGGGGCCCTGTTTTGAGGGAGACACTCTGGCACAGACACAGGGGCCGTGCCAGGTTGGGGGAGAAAAACTAGGAATCGACAAGGGGAAGGTGAAATTGGGAGAGCCTTTTGCCTTGGAAGGGGTGGCTGCGGGGAGTGGTAATCGCCCCTTCCAAACATTTGGAGGAGGAGACGTATGTGTTTCCCACGACACAGTGCCAGTAGCAGGGGTGTGAGTAGGTGCAGGCAACAGATGGGGACTGAGGTGGTGTGGTGCCATGGCCCTGCCCCACATGGTTAGGGGAAAGGCAGCCTCCTTCCTGAGCATGTAGACTTGGCTCCCTGAAGTTAATGAGCAGAACGGTGCTGGGCGCTTGCGGGGAAATATGCAGGAAAGGGTCTTGCATGGGCCTGGCTGCCTCTGAGCTGACTCCCAGGTCCAAAATGCCCTTCCTAGAACCTGTCTTGTTTTCCCAGTGAGGAGAGGGGTTTGTTTTGTTTGTTTGTTTGCTTGCTTAACAGCTTTCTTGAATTATATTTTATATTCATAAAATTCACCTATTTCAAGAATACAATTGAATGATTTTTAGTAACTTTACCGAGTGGTGCAAGCATCACTATAAATCGTTTAGAATATTTTCATTCCCACAGTAAGGTCTCTGATGCCCATTTACAGCTGATCTCTGTCACTCCCCCACCCCTTCAACCCCCACCCTCCATCCCTTCACCCTCGGCCCAGGCCACCACTAAGCTACTATTTTCTGCATCTCTATACAGTTGCCTTTGCTGGAGATTGTAAATAGAATCATACAACACGTGATCTCTGTGTCTGGCATCTTTCACTTAGAGTGCTTTTGAGATTCATGTATGTCATAGCCAGTAGTTTGTTCCTTTTTTTTTTTTTAACATTTTATTTATTTATCTTTAGAGGGGAAGGGAAGGAGAGAGAGAGAGAGGGAGAGAAATATCAATGTATGGTTGCCTCTCATGCATCCCTTGCTGGGAACTGGCCTGCAACCCAAGCATGTGCCCTGACTGGGAATCGAACCGCCATCCTTTGGTTCACAGGCCCGCGCTCAATCCACTGAGCTACACCAGCCAGGGCAGTTCATTTTCCGTTGTATGGACATGTTACTTTTGATCCCTTTGTTGTCCAGCTGACTGACATTTATGTTTTTTACAAATAGAGCTGCTACGAATGAATACATAGGAATGAAGTCTCTCGGGTGTATGATAGTTTTATGTTTAACTTTTTGAGAAACTGAGGGACAGGGTTTTGGAGGAACACAAGTAGTGAGTGACTTGATGGCTTTGTCTTTGTAACCTGCCAGGTAATCCTCACAGCCAGAACATCAGCAGTAAGCTCACCCACGACACCGTGGAGCAGGTGCGCTACAGGTGAGTGGCAGGGACGCCAGCCTGGGTGGGCACTCCCAGGAGTATGGACTTCCATCCTACTGCTTGCCTGCATCCCGAAGAGGTTCTGAATTGATTTCAGAAACATAACTTTCAGCCAAATGCTGCACACACAATGATATAAAGATCAGGGTCAGAGGACAGGAAGGTGAGAGGAAGTAGGTGCCAAGAGGGAAAGACCAGAGGCGCAGGTAGGCAGCTCTGAAGCGTGCGTCGCTGTGTGTGCAGCCCCAGGCTGGTGCCATGGCTCCTGAGGAATGGAGTGATGAGGAGTGACCCAGGTTGTACGTCTTGTTTCTAGAGAGAAGAAAAACAGTTTCTCTGGTTTTTCTTTTCAGGTTTCCTTAGGCATCTTGTTTTATTCACAACCCCCCCCCCCTTTTTTAAAAATAAAACTTGCACATTAAGCAGCTCTTTAGCCTGGCTGGTGTGGCTCAGTGGATTCAGCGCTGGCCTGCAAACCAAAGGGTTGCCAGTTTGATTCCTAGTCAGGGCACTTGCCTGAGTTGTGGGCCAGGTCCCCAGTAGGGGGCACATGACAGGCAACCACACATTGATGATTCTCTCCCTCTTTTTCTCCTTCCCTTCCCCTCTGTCTAAAGCTAAAAAAAAAAAAAAGTGCTTTTAAAAAAAGCTCTTTATATTTTTCCATATGTAATAATTCATTTTTGGTAAAAAATTTTCAGGTGGTAACTAAAGCTACTTGAATTGATACAATATTAAATTATTTCCAATCTGAAAAGGATACTGAGTTGCCAGTATTAAAAGTAGTGTGAAACAAGTTGATGACTTAAAACTTGTTATGACAGAGCCGCATAGTAGGCCAATGTGTGTGTGGGGGGGGTGGGGGCTGTTTTCAACTAAAGCGAAGGTAGTTGTGGAATTCTGTCTTCTTCTGGGGTGGGGGGCGGGGGTGGTGGGGAGTTGGGAGGCAAGGTGATTTTGCCAGTTCGAATGCATTTGTCACCTCTTCCCACAACGGGAGGCCTCCGTACCTGCCCTCACTTCACAGTGATGGCAGAGCCTATCCAAGTATGTGTGTGTCTGTTTGTGTGTTTGTTTTTTGGCTATTCAGGTAGAGAGATGTCATATTTAGTAGAAATGCAACTAATTCCAAACAGTGGACACTGAAGCGAGAGCAAGTGGTTGTCTCAACGCTGTGCTTCTTCCAGGATCTTGGCGCACTTCCACACCTCCCCAGATGACTACAGTGTGGTCTTCACAGCCGGGAGCACGGCCGCCCTGAAACTGGTGGCAGAGGCCTTCCCCTGGGTGTCCCCGGGCCCGGAGAGCCGCGGGAGTTTGTTCTGTTACCTCACCGACAACCACACCTCCGTGGTGGGCATGAGGACCGTCGTCGGA
Source organism: Anoura caudifer (assembly GCA_004027475.1). Classification (NCBI taxonomy): domain Eukaryota; kingdom Metazoa; phylum Chordata; class Mammalia; order Chiroptera; family Phyllostomidae; genus Anoura; species Anoura caudifer. The sequence continues at coordinate 152,293 of PVKU01003532.1, read as the reverse complement.
GCCAAGAACGTCACTTTCATGCCGATCAGGCCAGAGGATATGTACTTGGCGGAGAAGCAGGGTGCCACCACCAGCGATCCCGACTGCCAGCTTGTGCATCTCTTCTGTTATCCAGCTCAGAGTAACTTTTCCGGGACCAGATACCCTCTGTCCTGGATAGGAGAGGTCAAGTCCGGGCAGACGTGCCCTGCGGCTGTGCCTGGGAAGTGGTACGTGCTGCTGGACGCAGCCTCCTACGCCAGCACCTCCCCTTTGGACCTGTCGGTTCACCAGGCTGATTTCGTCCCCCTCTCCTTCTATAAGATCTTTGGCTTCCCCACCGGCCTGGGTGCTCTGCTGGTGCATAACCAGGTGGCTCCCCTGCTGAGGAAAACCTACTTTGGAGGAGGCACTGCTGCTGCGTACCTTGCAGGAGAAGACTTCTATATCCCGAGACAGTCAGTGGCAGAAAGGTAACCTCATTGTGGGTGTGGCTTGGGCAGAGTTCAGCAAGTCTGGTGTCTGGCCTGGGCCCCTGCAGGGTTGTGCAGGGGACCAGGCTGGGCCACTGGGGTCGGGGGTGTTGTCCTTTACTGGCAGCTGGGTTCAGGTGGGAGGCGGAGGTCCATGGCTGGGTGAACTCTGCTTCTGTCTGCTCCTTCCCAGCTGTGGGAGGACAAGGGCCTGCAGGAAAAGGCTGCAAGCAGAAGAGGTGGAAGGATCTGAAGATCCTTTAGCTGGTTTACAGCTGTTAGAATCGATGCAGCTTGGCTCTACTTAATAAGAGGAATCAGTTAAACTAGAGGCCACCAGGGTTGTGGGGTGCTGTTGACAGCAGCCTCTGTGAGCCCCACTGTGAGTTACAGAGGACATTGAAGGGCTGGCAGCTACTTGTCATCAAATGGCACAGGCCTCTGATGGCATATGTGTCTTTCTCAGGCCAGGGGGCAGGCGACGTGGGCTATGTTCAGGAATTTCCCAGGAGGCTATGGCTGGTACCTACAAAGTTGAGTATGGGAGAGGGTGAAAATGGAAGCTGAATCAGGGTTCTGCTGCTTCCAACAGGAGGGGATTCCATGGGTTGGGACAGGTTGGGTCACCTGCTGGTGTCTGAGAAGGCCTGAGGCCTGGATGGGAAAGTGGGTCACCCAGGTGCAGGCTCAATGGTCCTGCAGAGGGGAGTGTGGCTTTGACAGCAGAGTTGTTGGTTAAGTGTGGAGGCCTCAGAGCTGGTTTGCTGCTGGAGAGTGAATCCTGGCCTCAGCGCACACCAGCTGTGGGAACAGGGGCATGTGACTTGATCTCTGCCCCTCTTGTTTTTCCATAAAGTGGGCCTCTAAAAGGGTACAGTTTTTTTTAGAGCTAATATAGGTGAAGCACCAAGATGGAGTTGGCATCAATACATGGTGAAGTTATTTAATGTCTTTTTTTAAATATATATATTTTTTATTATGCTATTACAGTTGTCCCATTTCTCCCCCATCATTCCCCTCCACCCTGCACACCCCCTCCCACCCACATTCCCTCCCTTTAGTTCATGTCCATGTGTCATAAGTTCTTTAGCTTCTGCTTTCCCCACACTATTCTTGCCCTCTCCCTGTCTATTTTCTACCCACTGTCTAGGCTACTTGTTCTCTGTACCTTTTCCCCCTCTCTCCTCCTCCCACTCCCCTGTTGCTAACCCTCCAGGTGATCTCCATTTCTGTGTTTCTGTTCCTGTTCTACTTGTTTGCATAGGTTGCTTTTGTTTTAGTTGTGGTTGTTAATATCTGTGAGTTTGCTGTCTTTTTACTGTGGTATTTTTTATCTTCTTTTTCTTAGATAAGTTCCTTTAACATTTCATATAATAGGGGCTTGGTGATGATGAACTCCTTTAACTTGACTTTATCTGAGAAGCACTTTATCTTCCCTTCCATTCTAAATGAAAGCTTTGCTGGATAGAGCAATCTTGGATGTAGGTCCTTGCCTTTCATGAATTGGAATACTTCTTTCCAGCCCCTTCTTGCCTGTAAGATCTCTTTTGAGAAATCATCTGACAGTCTGATGGGAACTCCTTTGTAGGTGACTGTCCCCTTATCCCTTGCTGCTTCTAGAATTCTCTCCTTCATTTTAATCTTGGCTAATGGAATTAGGATGTGCCTTGGTGTATTCCTCCTTGGGTCCAACTTCTTTGGGACTCTGAGCTTCCTGGACTTCCTGGAAGTCTATTTCCTTTGCCAGATTGGGGAAGTTCTCCTTTATTATTTGTCCAAATAAGTTTTCACTTGTTGCTCGTCTTCTTTCCCTTCTGGTACCCTTTTAATTCAGATGTTGGAACATTTAAAGATGTCCTGGAGGTTCCTAAGCCTCTCCTCATTTTTTTGAATTCTTGTTTCTTCCTTCTTTTCTGTTTGGTTGTTTCTTTCTTCCTTCTAGTCCACTCCTTTGATCTGAGTCCCAGTTTTCCTCCCATCACTGTTGGTTCCCTGTGCATTTTCCTTCATTTCACTTATTGTAGCCTTCATTTGTTCATCTAATTTGTGACCCAATTCAACCAATTCTGTGAGCATCCTGATCACCAGTGCTTTGAACTGTGCATCTGATAGGTTGGCTATCTCTTGGTCGTTTAGATGAATTGGCTCTGGGGTTTTGATCTGTTCTCCCGTTTGAGCCATTTTTGGTTTTGTTTTTGTTTGTTTGTTTTTTTGGTCTGGTTGCGCCTGTTATGTAGTGAGGAGTGGGGCCTTAGGTGTTCCAGGGCAGGGGGCAGCCCAGTTGCTGGGGAGTGATGCTATATGTGGGGGCAAGGTCCAAGAAGGAACAATGGTGCTTGCTCCGTTCTCTCTGGGATTTCAGTCCCTTCTGCCTCTTTCCCCAAGCAAATTGGGCCCTTCTGGTGTTGATTTCCATGTGGGTGGGCTTGTGTACATTCTACAACCCTATGGGTCTCTCCAACGAACTCTCCTGTGAGACTGGGAGTCTCTCCTGGCACGTCAACCCCCACAGGTGTTTTCAATCGGTGTTTTTAGGTTTTATTTCCTGGCTCTGGGGCCCTGGGTTGTGAGATCTGTCTCGCTCCCTGTTTTTGCTTGGATTATCTGCGTGCGAATGTGGGACTGCCTGGTCAGCCAGCTGCCTTGCGTGGCGTCACTGGGTCTACCCATTGCCACCCCATGTTGGGGGTCCGCTAGCTGCCGCCTGTGTGCCTGGGGCCTGCCAGTGGCTGCCTGTGTGCCCAGGTCCTCCAACCTCCACTTTTTCCTGCTGCGCCTCTGTCCCTCTTACCAGTCTGGATGAATGGTTGTTGGACTTACGTACAGTTCAATTTTCTATCAGTTCTGATTGTTTTCTTGTTTCTGAATCTTTGTTGTCCTTAATTTTGGTTGTGCGAGGAGGCCTAGTGTGTCCACCTACTCCTCCATCTTGGCTGGAAGTCCTAATGTCTTTTTATTCAGAACTTCTCCATAGGTGGGAGACTCTAAAACAGGAACACTAAGGTAAAATGTTTTGAATTCAAGTTTGATAACATAGCATTTAATATGACTAAGTGAGAATAGAAAGATAGGCACAACATATAAATTAAAGGCAGAACAGAATGACAGCCCCAATTTTTTTTTGTAATCCTCACCCAAGGACATTTTTTTTTTTCCATTGTGTTTAGAGAGAGAGGAAGGGAGAGAGGGAAACATCAATGCAAGAGAGAAACATCGATTGGTTGCCTCCTGGACCAGGGATTGTTTCACCACTAGGGGTTGCACGTGCCCAGACCAGGGATCAAACCCAGAACCTTTTGGCTTTGGGATGACACTCCAACCAGCTGAGCCACGTTGGCCAAGGCGACAACCCAAACTTATTGAGCCAATAGGACAGGTGAAAGCAGAGAGAAGTGGGACGGTTCATTCAGGCAGAGTGTTGGTGGGCTGGGCTGGACCAGACCACTTTCCTTTGATTTGGGTGGGCTGCCTCACATACAGCAGGTGCCACACCAAGGTTCTCAGAAACCTGAAGGTCTTTATTCACAGTTAGAAGCCTAATTCTTTTCTTGTGAACTTAGGACTAGAACTCAAGAAATTTAACATGCACTCTAAACGTTTTTGAACATTTTACCTGGAACATGTGTTAATCTCTTCTACTTGATAACCTTTGATAGAGACTGACAACCTTCCTTTCCCCCAAGAGTACATTAATTACTGATTAATAAATTATTATTGACTAATTAATAACAAATTATTAGCTGATAATGTTAAATTTATTAAAGATTATATACTAATTCATTAGTGATCAATTAGTAGTTTATTCATTATAGATTCATTATTAATTCTGTATGTCTCTTAATTGCCATTAGTTTTATAAGGAAATTAATATTGCAGTAACAATATTTTGAACAAATCTTATCCCTAGACTATTAGAAAACAAAACACAATATTCCCATTACAAGCTTCAACTTGTACCTGGCAGCTGTTTGCCGCCATCCTTCGTCCTTGCTGAAACTTCCTCATGTCTCCATTTCCCCATTGCTCTGCAGCAGCCAGAGGTGTCTTGTCAAAGTCTAGGTCCCATCTTGTCACTCCTCCCTGCTTAGAGCCCTGGAGCCTCTATTACCCCATGCAGGGTAGAAGTGCTCCGACTGTGTGTCCTATCACTCTCTACCTCGCCCGCTCCCTCCCAGCCTCCTGGACACCCTTGCTGTTCCGTGACTGAGTTGGGCTCTGCTTGCTCAGGATGTTTGCTCACCCTCTCCCTGGAATGCTGTTCGCACCGAAACTGGGAACTTAGCTGCTTCAGAATGGGCAGTTTCCCCCACTCCCTTACTTCCACTCTGTTTCTGCTCAAATGATCTCCCTCGGAGAGGACCTCCCCTGACCGTCTTGTCTGAAGTAGCTGCCAGCCCTCCGGTTTACTCATCTTTGCTGCGCTCATCACTGCCTGGCTTGTTTGGCTTCTCTCTGCATGTGTGTTGCTTGTTGTGCCTCGTTTCTGTGCCCTCAGGAGAATGGAAGCTCTGTGAGGGCAGGGGCTTCACCCGTCGTGTTCACTGACACTTCCTTAGCACCTAGAGCAGTGTCCGCACAATAAAGACTTGGTGAATATTTGACTGAATGAATAATTGTAAAATGCCAACATATGAACACCTTGATAGTCAGAAGGAGGTACATCTGCTGTATTGAGAGCCTCATAATTTATTTATTTTCATTTTTTATTTTATTTAATTTATTGTTTTACCAAAGCCCGTGGTTCTATAGACTTGGGGATCACAGACTCTGGTGAAGACCCCCAGAGCTGCACGGTTGATCACCCTGAACTGATGGCCTATCAGTCGTGCTCTCTTGGGGTCAAGTGCAGCATTTCAAGAGCCCAGAGTACCTGAGGTTTTGTCAAGCCCAAAGACTTCCTGGGGCAGCAAAACAACTTTCCACTTGTTAATGTCTGAAGATGGTGACTATCTTTTAGGGCCTTTTGTCGCTGCCTCCAGTCATCCTGAGAAAGCTGCAGAGAGGGTCCAGGACAGAGGCAGCCCAGTGGGGCTTGTTGTGCAAAGCCCTCTGTCCTGAGGGAGAGAGGGCAATGGTTTCCAAGGCAGCAGAGGGAAGGTTCTCATAGATTATGGCTAAGCCTAGAGCTGAAACCTTGTTGTGTACCACGAAATGCACATGGATACATGGGCCACACTTGACCCTGTTCCCCTCACCCTGGGTACAGGTTTGAAGACGGCACCATCTCCTTCCTTGACGTGATAGCTCTGAAACATGGATTTGATGCCCTAGAGCGCCTCACAGGTAGGGGGACATTGATCCCTGCGGACTTTGCTCCTGTAGCCCATGTCCTCGAGGGGGCCCAGCAGGGGTGCGATTCAGAGGAAGGAGAGTCTGTGCCAGGGACTGGCACATGCAGCTGGACAATCAGCGCAGTTTAGGCTGATTCCAAAGAACTTCACCATGACTACTGGGACAAAAGCAGGACACTGGGGCTTTTGGTTTTTCATCTGTTAAGAGAAGGTTTTAACGGGTAAGAGACATCCTGAATCAGGGGACTAATAGCTTCACAGAAGCAGAGAAGACATCCTGGGTTCCTGGCCTGGGCTTGGTTACAGCTTCTGAGGCCTCTTTCAGCTCTTACCTTGCGGGATTCTTGCTGCAGCCACACTGGGGAGCTAGATACTGCGCCTACTTTATTCATGAAGGAGCTTATGCTCAGGGAGGTTAATGCCTGGAGTCAGGGAGCTTGTAATTGGGAGCATTGGGGTGTAAGCCCCGGACATACTAACACCTAATACCGAGCCTCCAACCACTGTGTCTGACTCTGGCCTTGGCTATAATGCACATTTTCCTTCCCGTCAAGCGCTTAGGGTGTGTGGGCAGATGGTAGGCTGCAACACAGACAGATGCCACTTCCATTTATGGGGCCTGACACAGGTACCTGACTGGAAGAACCTCTGTCTTGTGAGCCAGACACCCACCATCTTGCTGTGCTCCTGGGTGCTCCTTCTAGGTAAAGGCTGAGCTTCTAGAACTGGGTGGCCCTGCTCCTACCATCCTTATGGGTGTGGTGCTGCGGTGAACCAGGGGCGTGGCTTAGCAGTTAGGCTGTCCTTTCTCTTTCTCTTTAGTACAGTAATGGGACCCTGCAGTTTCGCAGCCTTAGCCCAACACTGGGGGCAGATGGGATTCCTGGGGAGACAGGGTTTGCCCTGCAGGGAAGTGAGTGGGCATCATCCTGGGCAAAGAGGAGGTAATCAAGACAAACACTGAGAAATGAGCACTTTCCCGTGGCAGGCTCTGACAGGGCCAGGGCACGCTTGAAAGCAGATTGACAATATCGGTTTTCCGGTAAGGCAGACCCTGGTTTTTCCAACCAAATTGTTCTTTTGTTAACTGGTGAGATAGATATACATGATCACCGGTTTAGCCACTTCGAAGTGCACAGTTCGGTGGCACTGAGCGCACTCACATCGCTGTGCAGCCGCCCCACTCTCCATCTCCAGGGCTAATTCGTCACCCACTGAAACTCTCCCCATTGAACAACGACTCCCCGCTCCCCTCCTTCTAGCCCCCGTGACCTCTGTTCTCCTTTCTGTCTCTGTATATTTGCCTACTCTAGGCACCCTACGTAAGGGGAATAATACAATATTTGTCCTTTTTTTGTCTCTCTTATTACACTTAGCACGAAGTTTTAAATGATTAATCATGTTGTAGCATATATCCTGAGTTGCTTTGTATTATACTAAAATGACTTAAACATTAACAAAAATAAACAGCAAAAGAATGATACAGTTAAAACAAAATTGTACATTTTTACTATCTGTTGCTAAAAGGTCTAAATTATCTGAATACCTAATTATCTGAACATTATATATTTAAAAAAAGAGGATGACAAGAATTCCTGTGGAACAATTCAGCAGTGGTAAACTCTTGTTTAGTACCAGAGACCTAAACATTTACCATAGGGGCAGTACCAAATATATTTTTTAAAGATTTTATTTACTTATTTTTAGAGAAAGTGGGGGAGGGGAAAAGAGAGATAGAGAAACACCAGATTTTCACACGCCCCAACTGGGGGCCTGGCCCGAAACCCAGGAATGTGCCCTGACTGGGAATTGAACCTGCGACCTTTCAGTTCTCAGGCCGGCACTCAATCCACTGAGCCACACCAACTAGGGTGGGGCAGTTCCAAATATTTACAAGTACTTAAAGTCATTACTATCAGGTCCAAGTTTGCCGGTTATAATGATTTTGTTTACTTAAAAATGAGTGAGTGAATTTTATATAAAGTTAATGCTCATATACAAAGTTAGTTAATTCTATGTAAAGTTAGTGCTTGGAACTCAGATCTCTTTTCTTACGACAAGTAGAAACGATGTGCTTAGCAACCACATTTCATAATTGCCTCGAGGTGGGATGGAGAATATAAAGCAGCACACCTTCACCCTGGCCCGGTACACCTACACCACCCTGTCATCTCTCCGGTACCCCAACGGAGCCCCCGTGGTGCGGATTTACAGTGACTCTGAGTTCAGCAGCCCAGAGGTGCAAGGTCCCATCATCAATTTTAATGTGCTCGACGACAAGGGGATCATCATTGGCTATTCCCAGGTGGGTGTCCTTTGCATCGTGCTCACCTGTTCACAACAGAATTGCTCTTGTCTGGAACTCTGCAGCCTTTCCCACCCTGAAGTGTGCGGTCAGGGCCTCTGGACCTTTGCGGTAGCTGTGGCAAAGGCCACGTGTGGTGGCAGAGGCCCCTGGCCCTTCCTAAGAGGGCCTTGACCTTCATTACACACAGTTTGAACAAGCACAGCTTTTCAGTTCTCCAGCCCTCTTTATTGAGGCAAAAACGGTCCATTTCAAGTGGGAGGAGAGAGGCTGAGTCACTCAGACATGGTGGTAGGTGGTCATCTGATGGAGTGGCACAGACTGGGTGCGGGGACCCCACGGTCTCTCCCAGAGCCTGCGTTCCTCCAGCTGCTCTGTGAGGGGCAGATCTGATCATCAAATAAGTTTGGAAGGTGGTTAACACATTTGTTAAACTCTGAATTTCTCAAACAAAATCCATTTCTCAAGGAATCATTTCCCTCTCTTCTGAATAGCCCCAAGCTTTCTCAGGAATAGTCTTGAGAAATATTCTTCTGGGGGCAATGTCAGTTTTCACTGACATTGTTGCTGGGTGGGTTGGCTACAGACTCCTGGAGCCTCTTAGTCGTGCAACCACAGAAGCAGCCCCAGCACCCAGAAGCACGCATTTGGGTTTTTGGCAGGGGATGTGTGTGTGGAATATGCATCAAGACAAAAGCGCCCCCTACCGGGGACCTGGCTCACAGCACAGGCATGTGCCCTGACTGGGAATTGAACCAGTGACCTTTTGGTTTTCAGGCCGGCACTCAATCCACTGAGCCACACTAGCCAGGGCAACATAAGTTTTATTCTTAAAGCTAAAATAAATTTGTGCTTCCTAGGGGGTAGAGGAAGATACACTACTCAGTGTGCTGTGGCAGGCAGAGCAGGGAAAGAATTTCTTATTTGCTCAGAGAAGCTGCAAATAAGCAGAACCACCAGGGAGAAAGAGCTGCCTGTCTAGGTGCCTTACTGACTTCCCCAGAAAAGTAATTTCCACAGGACACATGTCTCCCTTTGTGCATTTGTAGAGGAAGCTGGTCACATGCATGGATCCCAGGGCAAGGCGTGGCCAGACGTGCTAGTTCAGGAAAGTCCAGCTATGTTTTCCTGGGCTAAGGGAGTTTCACAGAGTGGGGGCCAGAGGGTGTCATGGCTGGGTTTGACTGTCTCTTTCAGGTGATATATAAAAGAATTTAGCCTTCTATGAGAAACCTTTGGATTCTTGCTTTTGATACTCAGGCCTTCCTAATTTCTTTCTCCCTCAGGTGGAATCACTCTACCCAGTGGTTAAGAGTATGCATTCTGATTCTGATTGCCTCTTGCAGTCTTGCATTCTGACTGGCTCTGTGAGCTTGAGCAAGTTAATTTAAACTTCCGAGTCTATGTGAAGTGAGGATAACAATGCACCTTGCTGATTGTGTTGTTATGAGGATTAAATGAGATACAACATTACAACCCCTTAGCACAGGGCCTGGGATGAAGCGAGTGCTCAATAAACACTGAGCACAAACACCCCTGGGTGAGTGCTGTCCTGTGGTCGGGTGGGTCCTCACCTTCCCTGGGCACAGGGCTCATCCAGCCACAGCAACTGACTTCTTTATCTGGCTGGGCACAGGCCGGGCCTGTGTGGGATTCAGCAGGGTTTAGAGTAAGGGGAAACTCAGTCATGATGGAAAATTAGGATGAAGAAAAGGGTGACCAAAACAGCACTTTCTACCCACATTCTCTTCTAGGTGGGGCCGTCTCCTCCCCTTGAATCTTGGTGGGTTTGTGACTTCTTTATGTTCAATAAAATGCCATGGGTGACATTTCATGGCTTTGGAGGCTAGTTGACATTGTTCCCTGGGTCACTCACTTTTGGAGCCCTGAGTTACCATGTAAGCTGTTCTACCCCGAGGCTGTCATGGTGTAGGAGGCGAAGCCACAGGGAGAGGCTAAGTGCAGGCACTACGGTGGCAGGACTGTTTCGGGCCGGTCTGACACACACATGAGTAAGCCAGTCTCCGGATGATTCCAACCCCAGACGCCACACCACGCCCAGCCTCTGAGTCCTCCCAGCCAAGGATGAGAATTCATGGAACAAGGTCAAGTTGTCTCCTCGGTGCCCTTTCTGAATCACTGACTCACCATAACTGGGCGGGGGGTGGGGAGCACAAGAAAATGGTGGTTGTTTTGTTCTACCAAATGTGGGTGGCTTGTTTCACAGCACTGACAGCTAGGAGTGGGTGGGGAGAAGGGTGCCTTGGGCGTCTTCTAATTCAGCGTGGCAGGAGTTGGGGCTGGGGAGTGAGAGACTTCCCCGGGCACTGCCCTCTGAATGGAGACCACCTGACTCTGAACATGGAGTTGGCCAGACCCAGTGGTGCTTCCAGGTCTCATCTCAGAGAGCCTGGGAATCCTGAGATTTCATTATCAGATCTCCTTATCACCGAGCTGTTCGCAAAGGATACAGGAACAGAGCTGTTCTCTGGGGGCCTCTCAGTTCAGCCCAGAGAATGGCTTCTCATTCTGACAGTCCAGGGCAGGCAGCCGTGGTCGGGACCAGGGAGGCACCGTTGCCCTTCACGGCCCAGCCAGGGCCCAGTCTGACCTCGTGGGGATCTGTGGTCTGCAGAGGGTGCTGTATCTTCAGGGCTGTCTCTGGCCACCCACGTGTGATTTCCCAGGGAGAAAAGTTTCAAAGCCTTACCCAGCTGGGTGCCTTTGTTTCTTTGAATGCAGTTAGGAGACTCCCCTGAGTTTAACCTGAGCCGCTGGGCGGAGGACTCTCATGGCCTCCAGGCCCTTGGGGGAATGGAGCTCTGGACCCACAGCCAGATGAGCTGGGACACATATTCCCCAGGCTAACCCTGCCTTTGCACCTTGAGTGAATACGAATCACCTCCCAGAGCTTCCTGGGGACTGGAAGAGCCTTAGAACTTCTGGACTGAACAGCAATTCTGAGATGCAGCCCCAGAGTTAGGGACATTATGAAAAGCAAATTGGTAATGCACAGTGTTGACATGTAGTGCTTGTAGTCCAGGCTATGAGCCCAGGTGGGGCTGCTCTGAGTGGTTGTGTCGCGGCCGTTCAAGGATTGGTTCAAGGGACAGGTTCATAGGATTGGGGGAGATGAAAGAAAGTGTGAGGAGCCACGGGGATGCCTGACAGGCCTTTATTCATGGGCGGGCGAGCCACACATGCCGCAAGCCTAATGTCCCCCTGCTTGTCATTGCGTTGTCACCCTGCATGTCACACTGTATGTCCCTGTGTGGCATTCAGTGGAAACTATATGCTCACAAAGCCGGCACAGTGTCAGGATACATTGTATATAACACAGCAAGATTCTGCATGCAGCCTGCTCCAGACTATGGGAATACAGTGTATCGGACCCAGTCTCTAGGCTATGGGAACACTGCTGATCTTAGTTCCCCAGATATCTGGGTGAGGAAGCCAGATTGACTCCGTTTAGCCTACAGAAGTGGCTCAGCAGGGACCTGCTCTGTGATCAACCTGTGGCAGAACATGCCACATGGCTGCCCGCCCCCCCCCGACCCGCACTCTGGTTTCGAGTTTATTAATCTCACTTGCAGTGTGTGGGCCCTAACTTGGACTATATCTACAACCCAATGGGATAAACGTTAATTATCAGTGACATCCTATAAAATATGTTTAGGAAACTTGTGATGGAGTATGGCACTTTGGAGCCAAATTGCAGGCTCATACTTTCATTTTATTGTTAGGAAAGAAAGGTCCAAATATTGATCTGAGATTCTCTCCCAGGCAATCAAAGTAAAACTGGACGTTCCTAACAGTGGTTCCATGTCACATTAAACCTGCAGGTGGAGAAAATGGCCAGTCTTTACAACATCCAGGTACGAACGGGCTGCTTCTGTAACACCGGGGCCTGCCAGAGGCACCTGGGGATAAGTGACGAGATGGTCAAGAAGCATCTCCAGGTTGGTATCAGGCCCTGTGGCCCAAAGGCTTGTCAGCAACACCAATGGGGTGTCTGTAACAATGCTGGAGGCTGGTCACTCGTCTGGGGTGGGGGCTGGTTCCTTTTTCTTCGCCCACCCTCTGGATATGCAAAGGGAAAGGGGTTAACAAAAATAGAGAAAATGCTTCAAGAGAGTATCTCCATGAAAGTCATTTTTTACTTTGAAGGCAGAAATTTAAAGGCTGAAGAGAGGTTTTAACACTGGCAAACGTGCATGGGAATGTGCTCCTAGGCGCAGAGGGCCCTTAACTAGATCAGTCCTACAAGGGTAAAAGTCTCCACGCTGGAGTTAGCTCCTCCCCTCAGGGGGAGGAGAGGAGCCCCCTGGGGGTGTTCTGCCTCTCTCAGAGTCCCTTCCTTCCCGCCTCCCTGGGCTGAGGTGTTTCCCTTCAACGTACAGCCTGTTTCGAACCATGTCATAAAAGCAGTTTGAGTGGCAAAGAGTCCTTATTTATTTTAAAATGGTTTCTAACTTGCATTTCTTTTGGTTGCCACTAAATGTTGTATAGACTAGATCTCAACCAACCATATGCTGGGCTTTATTTAAAAAGAGAGAGAGCAGAGCGCAGAACACAAACAACCGAAGTTCCCATTTTTGTGACCCCGTGGAACGCCACAGCCCCATCTCTTCAGACAACTGACCTGGATTTAGTGCTGGGGAGGAAGGCGTCCTGGGCAGTGACCAACACCGGGTAGCTGAGCTTGGACTCCCTGCCTTTTGTTCCCCACCGCCCAGCAGGGACACTGAAATTTCCTTTGGCTTTCGCAGTGGCCTCAGGATGGCGATTCTCAGGGGCAGCATCTCTGTCTTGCCCTGTGTTCAAAGGGCAGCTTTCAGGGATACAGGTCTCACTTTGGTTCTGATGAGGCTAAAGGGAGGGGTCAGTGGGCGTGTCTTCCACCTCAGTCCTGCACAGACCGTGAGGTTGAATCCCTCAATGCCTCTGAAGCTTTGGTCTGTCTTTCAATTCCCTTCTCTGTGTGCAGCGCAGGGTAAATGCTCTCCATAAAGTATTTCTGTTAAGCTTTTAGTGACCCCTTGGAATTGGCATTGACCCCATTTTACGCTAGAGCAAAGCACGGTCTAGAAATTGAGCCCCTGCTGTTTGAAACTATCTCTGGCTCCTAGCACGTTAGGGTTGTGATTCTGCTTTCTGGGGCAATTTGATTTTACCAAATGAATAAAATTAGTTTTACAAAACTGTTTCCAATTAACCTGTGAGGAGTGGCTGATCTGTTTGCCTTTTCTTCCAGGCCGGTCACGTGTGTGGAGACGATGTGGACCTTGTAGATGGGCAGCCTACGGGGTCTGTGAGGGTTTCATTTGGATACATGTCTACTCTTGAGGATGCCCAAGCCTTTCTCAAGTTCATCATAGCAACCCGACTGCGCCCACCAAGTAGCCAGCCTGTCCCTCAGCCCACCCCTGGGGAGGCTGGAACCCCCCCAGCAGGCAGTGAGCCTCAGAACGTCGTGCCAGCCACTGTGGGTGGATACTGTCCCCCACCTCAGGAAGACACTCCCACAGACTCCAGGCTTCGGGATGACTTGCCCACCACTGTGGAGGCTGTGGGTTTGCACCCACCTCTGCCGGAGGCCACTAGGACCTGGGAGACCCCTTCAGAGAAAGATGCAGGGGTCCTGGATGGAGACCTTGGGCCACAAGTCATCACCAACCTTTATCTGTACCCAATCAAGTCCTGTGCAGCATTCGAGGTAAGGACCTTTTCTCCTCACATGAGGACATGTTGTTGACTTTAGAGGGAGGGGAAGGGAGGGAGGGAGAGAATCATCACCGTGAGAGAGAAACATTAGCTGGTTGCCTCTCATGTGCACCCCAATCCAGGACCAAACCCTCAATGCAGGCATGTACCTTGACTGGCAATTGAACCCCCACATTTTGGGTTGTGGGGTGACACCCAACCAACTGAGCCACGTGGCCAGGGTGAGATAAGGGTTTTTAACAGCAGAACAGAAACTGCTTCTTTTTTTATTTATTCTGTTTTTTTTTTGTTTTTTTTTTTTTGAAAAATTG